>CM059437.1:56551290-56571290 GCA_030390025.1 Squalus acanthias | reverse complement strand
CGATAACACAGACTGGAGTGTACATCACACATGATAACACAGACTGGAGTGTACATCACACATGATAACACAGACTGGAGTGTACATCACACACGATAACACAGACTGGAGTGTACATCACACACGATAACACAGACTGGAGTGTACATCACACACGATAACACAGACTGGAGTGTACATCACACACGATAACACAGACTGGAGTGTACATCACACAAGATAACACAGACTGGAGTGTACATCACACACGATAACACAGACTGGAGTGTACATCACACACGATAACACAGACTGGAGTGTACATCACACACGATAACACAGACTGGAGTGTACATCACACACGATAACACAGACTGGAGTGTACATCACACATGATAACACAGACTGGAGTGTACATCACACACGATAACACAGACTGGAGTGTACATCACACACGATAACACAGACTGGAGTGTACATCACACACGATAACACAGACTGGAGTGTACATCACACACGATAACACAGACTGGAGTGTACATCACACACGATAACACAGACTGGAGTGTACATCACACACGATAACACAGACTGGAGTGTACATCACACACGATAACACAGACTGGAGTGTACATCACACACGATAACACAGACTGGAGTGTACATCACACACGATAACACAGACTGGAGTGTACATCACACACGATAACACAGACTGGAGTGTACATCACACACGATAACACAGACTGGAGTGTACATCACACACGATAACACAGACTGGAGTGTACATCACACACGATAACACAGACTGGAGTGTACATCACACACGATAACACAGACTGGAGTGTACATCACACACGATAACACAGACTGGAGTGTACATCACACATGATAACACAGACTGGAGTGTACATCACACACGATAACACAGACTGGAGTGTACATCACACACGATAACACAGACTGGAGTGTACATCACACACGATAACACAGACTGGAGTGTACATCACACACGATAACACAGACTGGAGTGTACATCACACACGATAACACAGACTGGAGTGTACATCACACACGATAACACAGACTGGAGTGTACATCACACACGATAACACAGACTGGAGTGTACATCACACACGATAACACAGACTGGAGTGTACATCACACACGATAACACAGACTGGAGTGTACATCACACACGATAACACAGACTGGAGTGTACATCACACACGATAACACAGACTGGAGTGTACATCACACACGATAACACAGACTGGAGTGTACATCACACACGATAACACAGACTGGAGTGTACATCACACACGATAACACAGACTGGAGTGTACATCACACACGATAACACAGACTGGAGTGTACATCACACACGATAACACAGACTGGAGTGTACATCACACGATAACACAGACTGGTGAGTACATCACACACGATAACACAGACTGGAGTGTACATCACACACGATAACACAGACTGGAGTGTACATCACACACGATAACACAGACTGGAGTGTACATCACACATGATAACACAGACTGGAGTGTACATCACACACGATAACACAGACTGGAGTGTACATCACACACGATAACACAGACTGGAGTGTACATCACACACGATAACACAGACTGGAGTGTACATCACACACGATAACACAGACTGGAGTGTACATCACACACGATAACACAGACTGGAGTGTACATCACACACGATAACACAGACTGGAGTGTACATCACACACGATAACACAGACTGGAGTGTACATCACACACGATAACACAGACTGGAGTGTACATCACACACGATAACACAGACTGGAGTGTACATCACACATGATAACACAGACTGGAGTGTACATCACACACGATAACACAGACTGGAGTGTACATCACACACGATAACACAGACTGGAGTGTACATCACACACGATAACACAGACTGGAGTGTACATCACACACGATAACACAGACTGGAGTGTACATCACACATGATAACACAGACTGGAGTGTACATCACACACGATAACACAGACTGGAGTGTACATCACACACGATAACACAGACTGGAGTGTACATCACACATGATAACACAGACTGGAGTGTACATCACACACGATAACACAGACTGGAGTGTACATCACACATGATAACACAGACTGGAGTGTACATCACACACGATAACACAGACTGGAGTGTACATCACACATGATAACACAGACTGGAGTGTACATCACACACGATAACACAGACTGGAGTGTACATCACACACGATAACACAGACTGGAGTGTACATCACACACGATAACACAGACTGGAGTGTACATCACACACGATAACACAGACTGGAGTGTACATCACACACGATAACACAGACTGGAGTGTACATCACACACGATAACACAGACTGGAGTGTACATCACACACGATAACACAGACTGGAGTGTACATCACACACGATAACACAGACTGGAGTGTACATCACACACGATAACACAGGCTGGAGTGTACATCACACACGATAACACAGACTGGAGTGTACATCACACATGATAACACAGACTGGAGTGTACATCACACACGATAACACAGACTGGAGTGTACATCACACATGATAACACAGACTGGAGTGTACATCACACACGATAACACAGACTGGAGTGTACATCACACACGATAACACAGACTGGAGTGTACATCACACACGATAACACAGACTGGAGTGTACATCACACATGATAACACAGACTGGAGTGTACATCACACACGATAACACAGACTGGAGTGTACATCACACACGATAACACAGACTGGAGTGTACATCACACAAGATAACACAGCTGGAGTGTACATCACACACGATAACACAGACTGGAGTGTACATCACACACGATAACACAGACTGGAGTGTACATCACACACGATAACACAGACTGGAGTGTACATCACACACGATAACACAGACTGGAGTGTACATCACACACGATAACACAGACTGGAGTGTACATCACACATGATAACACAGACTGGAGTGTACATCACACACGATAACACAGACTGGAGTGTACATCACACACGATAACACAGACTGGAGTGTACATCACACATGATAACACAGACTGGAGTGTACATCACACACGATAACACAGACTGGAGTGTACATCACACAAGATAACACAGACTGGAGTGTACATCACACACGATAACACAGACTGGAGTGTACATCACACACGATAACACAGACTGGAGTGTACATCACACACGATAACACAGACTGGAGTGTACATCACACACGATAACACAGACTGGAGTGTACATCACACACGATAACACAGACTGGAGTGTACATCACACACGATAACACAGACTGGAGTGTACATCACACATGATAACACAGACTGGAGTGTACATCACACACGATAACACAGACTGGAGTGTACATCACACACGATAACACAGACTGGAGTGTACATCACACACGATAACACAGACTGGAGTGTACATCACACACGATAACACAGACTGGATTGTACATCACACACGATAAGAAAGACTGGAGTGTACTTCACACACAATAACACAGACTGAAGTGTACATCACACACGATAACACAGACTGGAGTGTACATCACACACAATAACACAGACTGGATAGTACATCACACACGATAACACAGACCTGAGAGTACATCACACACAACAACACAGACTGGATAGTACATCACACACCATAACACAGACTGGAGTTTACATCACACACCGTAACACAGACTGGACTGTACATCACACACGATAACACAGACTGGAGCGTACATCACACACGATAACACAGACTGGAGTGCATATCACAGACGATAATGCAGGATGGAGTGTACATCACACACGATAACAGAGACTGGAGTGTACATCAAACGCGATAACAGAGACTGGAGTGTACATCACACAAGATAACACAGACTGGAGTGTACATCACACAAGAGAACACAGACTGGAGTGTACATCACACATGATTATACAGACTTGAGTGTACATTACACATGATAAGACAGACTGGAGTGTACATCACACAAGATAACACAGACTGGAGTGTACATCACACACGATAACACAGACTGGAGTGTACATCACACACGATAACACAGACTGGAGTGTACATCACACACGATAACACAGACTGGAGTGTACATCACACACGATAACACAGACTGGAGTGTACATCACACACGATAACACAGACTGGAGTGTACATCACACACGATAACACAGACTGGAGTGTACATCACACACGATAACACAGACTGGAGTGTACATCACACACGATAACACAGACTGGAGTGTACATCACACATGATAACACAGACTGGAGTGTACATCACACACGATAACACAGACTGGAGTGTACATCACACACGATAACACAGACTGGAGTGTACATCACACACGATAACACAGACTGGAGTGTACATCACACACGATAACACAGACTGGAGTGTACATCACACACGATAACACAGACTGGAGTGTACATCACACACGATAACACAGACTGGAGTGTACATCACACACGATAACACAGACTGGAGTGTACATCACACACGATAACACAGACTGGAGTGTACATCACACACGATAACACAGGCTGGAGTGTACATCACACATGATAACACAGACTGGAGTGTACATCACACACGATAACACAGACTGGAGTGTACATCACACACGATAACACAGACTGGAGTGTACATCACACACGATAACACAGACTGGAGTGAACATCACACACGATAACACAGACTGGAGTGTACATCACACACGATAACACAGACTGGAGTGTACATCACACACGATAACACAGACTGGAGCGTACATCACACACGATAACACAGACTGGAGTGTACATCACACATGATACACAGACTGGAGTGTACATCACACACGATAACACAGACTGGAGTGTACATCACATACGATAACACAGACTGGAGTGAACATCACACACGATAGCACAGACTGGATTGGACATCACTCACGATAACAAAGACTGGAGTGTACATCACAGATGATAACACAGGCTGGAGTGTACATCTCATACGATAACGCAGACTGGAGTGTACATCACACATGATAAAACAGGCTGGTTTATATATCACACATGATAACACAGACTGGAGTGTACATCACAAACGATAACACAGACTGGAGTGTACATCACACACGATAACACAGACTGGAGTGTACATCACACACGATAACACAGACTGGAGTTTATATAAAACACGATAACACAGACTGGAGTGTATATCACATAAGATAACACATACTGGAGTGCATATCACATACGATAACGCAGACTGGAGTGTACTTCACAAACGATAACACAGACTGGAGTTAACATCACACACAATAACAAAGACTGGATTGTACATCACACACGATAACACAGACTGGAGTGTACATCACACATGATAACACAGACTGAATTGTACATCACGCAAGATAACAAAGACTGGAGTGTACATCACACACGATAACACAGACTGGAGTGTACATCACACACGATAACACAGACTGGAGTGTACATCACACACGATAACACAGACTGGAGTGTACATCACACACGATAACACAGACTGGAGTGTACATCACACACGATAACACAGACTGGAGTGTACATCACACACGATAACACAGACTGGAGTGTACATCACACACGATAACACAGACTGGAGTGTACATCACACACGATAACACAGACTGGAGTGTACATCACACACGATAACACAGACTGGAGTGTACATCACACACGATAACACAGACTGGAGTGTACATCACACACGATAACACAGACTGGAGTGTACATCACACACGATAACACAGACTGGAGTGTACATCACACATGATAACACAGCTGGAGTGTACATCACACACGATAACACAGACTGGAGTGTACATCACACAGATAACACAGACTGGAGTGTACATCACACATGATAACACAGACTGGAGTGTACATCACACACGATAACACAGACTGGAGTGTACATCACACACGATAACACAGGCTGGAGTGTACATCACACACGATAACACAGACTGGAGTGTACATCACACACGATAACACAGACTGGAGTGTACATCACACACGATAACACAGACTGGAGTGTACATCACACACGATAACACAGACTGGAGTGTACATCACACACGATAACACAGACTGGAGTGTACATCACACACGATAACACAGACTGGAGTGTACATCACACACGATAACACAGGCTGGAGTGTACATCACACACGATAACACAGACTGGAGTGTACATCACACACGATAACACAGACTGGAGTGTACATCACACACGATAACACAGACTGGAGTGTACATCACACACGATAACACAGACTGGAGTGTACATCACACAAGATAACACAGACTGGAGTGTACATCACACACGATAACACAGACTGGAGTGTACATCACACACGATAACACAGACTGGAGTGTACATCACACATGATAACACAGACTGGAGTGTACATCACACAAGATAACACAGACTGGAGTGTACATCACACACGATAACACAGACTGGAGTGGACATCACACACGATAACACAGACTGGAGTGTACATCACACACGATAACACAGACTGGAGTGTACATCACACACGATAACACAGACTGGAGTGTACATCACACACGATAACACAGACTGGAGTGTACATCACACAAGATAACACATACTGGAGTGTACATCACACACGATAACACAGACTGGAGTGTACATCACAAACGATAACACAGACTGGAGTGTACATCACACACGATAACACAGACTGGAGTGTACATCACACACGATAACACAGACTGGAGTGTACATCACACATGATAACACAGACTGAGTGTACATCACTCAAGATAACACAGACTGGAGTGTACATCACACACGATAACACAGACTGGAGTGTACATCACACACAATAACACAGACTGGAGTGTACATCACACACGATAACACAGACTGGATAGTACATCACACACTATAACACAGACTGGAGTGTGCATCACACACGGTAACACAGACTGGAGTGTATGTCACAGACGATAATGCAGACTGGAGTGTACATCACACAAGATAACACAGACTGGAGTGTACATCACACACGATAACAGACTGGAGTGCACATCACACAATATAACACAGACTGGAGTGTACATCACACACGATAACACAGACTGGAGTGTACATCACACAATATAACACAGACTGGACTGTACATCACACACGATAACACAGACTGGATTGTTCATCACAAACGATATCACAGGCTGGAGTGTATATCACATACGATAACACAGGCTGCAGTGTACATCACACTTGATAACACAGATAGAGTGTACATTACACATGATAACACAGACTGGAGTGTACATCACACATGATCACATAGACTGTAGTGTGTATCACATACGATAATGCAGACTGGAGTGTACATCACAAACGATAACACAGGCTGGAGTGTACATCACACATGATAACACAGACTGGAGTGTACATCACACACGATAACACAGACTGGAGTGTACATCACACACGATAACACAGACTGGAGTGTACATCACACACGATAACACAGACTGGAGTGTACATCACACACGATAACACAGGCTGGAGTGTACATCACACACGATAACACAGACTGGAGTGTACATCACACACGATAACACAGACTGGAGTGTACATCACACACGATAACACAGACTGGAGTGTACATCACACACGATAACACAGACTGGAGTGTACATCACACACGATAACACAGACTGGAGTGTACATCACACACGATAACACAGACTGGAGTGTACATCACACACGATAACACAGACTGGAGTGTACATCACACACGATAACACAGACTGGAGTGTACATCACACACGATAACACAGACTGGAGTGTACATCACACACGATAACACAGACTGGAGTGTACATCACACAAGATAACACAGACTGGAGTGTACATCACACAAGATAACACAGACTGGAGTGTACATCACACATGATAACACAGACTGGAGTGTACATCACACACGATAACACAGACTGGAGTGTACATCACACAAGATAACACAGACTGGAGTGTACATCACACACGATAACACAGACTGGAGTGTACATCACACACGATAACACAGACTGGAGTGTACATCACACACGATAACACAGACTGGAGTGTACATCACACACGATAACACAGACTGGAGTGTACATCACACAGATAACACAGACTGGAGTGTACATCACACATGATAACACAGACTGGAGTGTACATCACACACGATAACACAGACTGGAGTGTACATCACACACGATAACACAGGCTGGAGTGTACATCACACATGATAACACAGACTGGAGTGTACATCACACACGATAACACAGACTGGAGTGTACATCACACACGATAACACAGACTGGAGTGTACATCACACACGATAACACAGACTGGAGTGTACATCACACACGATAACACAGACTGGAGTGTACATCACACAAGATAACACAGACTGGAGTGTACATCACACACGATAACACAGACTGGAGTGTACATCACACACGATAACACAGACTGGAGTGTACATCACACAAGATAACACAGACTGGAGTGTACATCACACACGATAACACAGACTGGAGTGTACATCACACATGATAACACAGACTGGAGTGTACATCACACACGATAACACAGACTGGAGTGTACATCACACACGATAACACAGACTGGAGTGTACATCACACACGATAACACAGACTGGAGTGTACATCACACACGATAACACAGACTGGAGTGTACATCACACACGATAACACAGACTGGAGTGTACATCACACACGATAACACAGACTGGAGTGTACATCACACACGATAACACAGACTGGAGTGTACATCACACACGATAACACAGACTGGAGTGTACATCACACACGATAACACAGACTGGAGTGTACATCACACACGATAACACAGACTGGAGTGTACATCACACACGATAACACAGACTGGAGTGTACATCACACACGATAACACAGACTGGAGTGTACATCACACATGATAACACAGGCTGGAGTGTACATCACACACGATAACACAGACTGGAGTGTACATCACACATGATAACACAGACTGGAGTGTACATCACACATGATAACACAGACTGGAGTGTACATCACACACGATAACACAGACTGGAGTGTACATCACACACGATAACACAGACTGGAGTGTACATCACACACGATAACACAGACTGGAGTGTACATCACACAAGATAACACAGACTGGAGTGTACATCACACACGATAACACAGACTGGAGTGTACATCACACACGATAACACAGACTGGAGTGTACATCACACACGATAACACAGACTGGAGTGTACATCACACACGATAACACAGACTGGAGTGTACATCACACATGATAACACAGACTGGAGTGTACATCACACAAGATAACAAAGACTGGAGTGTACATCACCCACGATAACAAAGACTGGAGTGTACCTCACACACAATAACACAGACTGGAGTGTACATCACACACGATAACACAGACTGGATAGTGCATCACACACTATAACACAGACTGGAGTGTGCATCACCCACGGTAACACAGACTGGAGTGTACGTCACAGACGATAATGCAGACTGGAGTGTACATCACACAAGATAACACAGACTGGAGTGTACATCACACACGATAACACAGACTGGAGTGCACATCACACAATATAACACAGACTGGAGTGTACATCACACACGATAACACAGACTGGAGTGTACATCACACAATATAACACAGACTGGACTGTACATCACACACGATAACACAGACTGGATTGTTCATCACAAACGATATCACAGGCTGGAGTGTATATCACATACGATAACACAGGCTGCAGTGTACATCACACTTTATAACACAGATAGAGTGTACATTACACATGATAACACAGACTGGAGTGTACATCACACATGATAACACAAGACTGGAGTGTAATCACATACGATAACACAGACTGGAGTGTACATCACAAACGATAACACAGGCTGGAGTGTACATCACACAGATAACACAGTCTGGATTGTACATCACACATGATAACAAAGACTGGAGTGTACATCACACACGATAACACAGACTGGAGTGTACATCACACACGATAACACAGACTGGAGTGTACATCACACACGATAACACAGGCTGGAGTGTACATCACACACGATAACACAGACTGGAGTGTACATCACACACGATAACACAGACTGGATTGTACATCACACACGATAACACAGACTGGAGTGTACATCACACACAATAACACAGACTGGAGTGTACATCACACACGATAACACAGACTGGAGTGTACATCACACACAGTAACACAGACTGGAGTGTACATCACACACGATAACACAGACTGGAGTGTACATCACACACGATAATGCAGGCTGGAGTGTACATCACACACGATAACACAGACTGGAGTGTACATCACACGATAACACAGACTGAGTGTACATCACACTGATAACACAGGCTGGAGTGTACATCACACACGATAACACAGACTGGAGTGTACATCACACACGATAACACAGCTGGAGTGTACATCACACACGATAACACAGACTGGAGTGTACATCACACAAGATAACACAGACTGGAGTGTACATCACACACGATAACACAGACTGGAGTGTACATCACACAAGATAACACAGACTGGAGTGTACATCACACACGATAACACAGACTGGAGTGTAACATCACACATGATAACACAGACTGGAGTGTACATCACACACGATAACACAGACTGGAGTGTACATCACACACGATAACACAGACTGGAGTGTACATCACACACGATAACACAGACTGGAGTGTACATCACACACGATAACACAGACTGGAGTGTACATCACACACGATAACACAGGCTGGAGTGTACATCACACACGATAACACAGACTGGAGTGTACATCACACACGATAACACAGGCTGGAGTGTACATCACACATGATAACACAGACTGGAGTGTACATCACACACGATAACACAGACTGGAGTGTACATCACACACGATAACACAGACTGGAGTGTACATCACACACGATAACACAGACTGGAGTGTACATCACACAAGATAACACAGACTGGAGTGTACATCACACACGATAACACAGACTGGAGTGTACATCACACACGATAACACAGACTGGAGTGTACATCACACAAGATAACACAGACTGGAGTGTACATCACACACGATAACACAGGCTGGAGTGTACATCACACATGATAACACAGACTGGAGTGTACATCACACACGATAACACAGACTGGAGTGTACATCACACAAGATAACACAGACTGGAGTGTACATCACACACGATAACACAGACTGGAGTGTACATCACACACGATAACACAGACTGGAGTGTACATCACACATGATAATGCAGACTGGAGTGTACATCACTCACGATAAAACAGACTGTATAGTACATCACACATGACAACACAAACTGGAGTGTAAATCATACTTGGTAACACAGACTGGATTGTACATCACACATGATAACACAGACTGGAGTGTATATCACACACGATAACACAGGCTGGAAGTACATCAAACAAGATAACACAGACTGGAGTGTACATCAGCACATGATAACATAGACTGTAGTGTGTATCACATACGATAATGCAGACTGGAGTGTACATCACACACGATAACACAGACTGGAGTGTACATCACACACGATAACACAGACTGTAGTGTACATCACACATGATAACCCAGACTGGAGTGTACATCACACACGATAACACAGACTGGATTGTACGTCATACACGATAACACTGACTGTAGTGTACATCACACTTGATAACAAAGACTGGTGTGACATCACACACGATAACACAGACTGGAGTGTACATCACACATGATAACACAGACTGGAGTGTACATCACACACGATAACACAGGCTGGAGTGTACATCACACACGATAACACAGACTGGAGTGTACATCACACAAGATAACACAGACTGGAGTGTACATCACACATGATAACACAGACTGGAGTGTACATCACACACGATAACACAGACTGGAGTGTACATCACACAAGATAACACAGACTGGAGTGTACATCACACGTGATAACACAGACTGGAGTGTACATCACACATGATAACACAGACTGGAGTGTACATCACACACGATAACACAGACTGGAGTGTACATCACACACAATAACGCAGACTGGAGTGTTCATCACACACGATAACACAGGCTGGAGTGTACATCACACAAGATAACACAGACTGGAGTGTACATCACACACGATAACACAGACTGGAGTGTACATCACACACGATAACACAGACTGGAGTGTACATCACACACGATAACACAGACTGGAGTGTACATCACACACGATAACACAGACTGGAGTGTACATCACACACGATAACACAGACTGGAGTGTACATCACACACGATAACACAGACTGGAGTGTACATCACACATGATAACACAGGCTGGAGTGTACATCACACACGATAACACAGACTGGAGTGTACATCACACACGATAACACAGACTGGAGTGTACATCACACAAGATAACACAGACTGGAGTGTACATCACACACGATAACACAGACTGGAGTGTACATCACACAGATAACACAGACTGGAGTGTACATCACACACGATAACACAGACTGGAGTGTACATCACACACGATAACACAGACTGGAGTGTACATCACACACGATAACACAGACTGGAGTGTACATCACACACGATAACACAGACTGGAGTGTACATCACACACGATAACACAGACTGGAGTGTACATCACACATGATAACACAGACTGGAGTGTACATCACACACGATAACACAGACTGGAGTGTACATCACAAGATAACACAGACTGGAGTGTACATCACACGATAACACAGACTGGAGTGTACATCACACAGGATAACACAGACTGGAGTGTACATCACACACGATAACACAGACTGGAGTGTACATCACACATGATAACACAGACTGGAGTGTACATCACACACGATAACACAGACTGGATTGTACATCACACACGATAACACAGACTGGAGTGTACATCACACACGATAACACAGGCTGGAGTGTACATCACACACGATAACACAGGCTGGAGTGTACATCACACACGATAACACAGGCTGGAGTGTACATCACACACGATAACACAGACTGGAGTGTACATCACACAAGATAACACAGGCTGGAGCATACATCACACAAGATAACGCAGACTAGAGTGTGCATCACACGATAACACAGACTGGAGTGTACATCACACACGATAACACAGGCTGGAGTGTACATCACACACGATAACACAGACTGGAGTGTACATCACACACGATAACACAAACTGGAGTTTAAATCATACACGATAACACAGACTGGAGTGTACATCACACACGATAACACAGACTGGAGTGCACATCACACACGATAACACGGACTGGAGTTTACATCACACACGATAAAACAGACTGGAGTGTACATCACACACGATAACACAGACTGGACTGTGCATCACACGTGATAACAAAGACTGGAGTGCACATTACACAAAATAACACAGACTGGAGTGTGCATCACACACGATAGCACAGACTGGAGTGTACATCACACATATCACACATGATAACACAGACTGGAGTGTACATCACACAAGCTAACACAGACTGGAGTGTACATCACACACGATAACACAGACTGGAGTGTGCATCACACATGATAACACAGACTGGATAGTACATCACACATGATAACACAGACTGTTGTGTACATCACACACGATAACAAACACTGTAGTGTACATCACACAGGATAACACAGACTGGAGTTTACATCACACACAATAACACAGACTGGAGAGTACATCACACACGATAACACAGACTGGAGTGTACATCACACACGATAACTCAGACTGGATTGTACAGCACAAACGATAACACTGGCTGAAGTGTACATCACACACGATAACACAGACTGGAGTGTATATCACACACGATAACATAGGCTGGGATGTACATCACACACGATAACACAGACTGGAGTGTACATCAAACACGATAACACAGACTGGAGTGTAAATCACATCGATAACACAGACTGGAGTGTACATCACACACCATAACACAGACTGGAGTTTATATAACATAAGATAACACAGACTGGAGTGTACATCACACACAATAACACAGACTGGAGTTTATATAACATACGATAACGCAGACTGGAGTGTACATCACAAACGATAACACAGGCTGGAGTGTACATCACACACGTTAACACAGACTGGAGTGTACATTACACACGATAACACAGACTGGAGTGTACATCACTCACGATAACACAGACTGTATAGTCCATCACACACGAGAACACAAACTGGAGTGTACATCACACACGATAACAAAGACTGTAGTGTACATCACACACGATAACACAGACTGGGGTTTACCTCACACACAATAGCACAGACTGGAGAGTTCATCACACATGATAACACAGACTGGAGTGTACATCACACAAGATAACACAGGCTGGAGTGTACATCACACACGATAACACAGACTGGAGTGTGCATCACACACGATAACACAAACTGAAGTGTATATCATACATGGTAACACAGACTGGAGTGTACATCACACATGATAACACAGACTGGAGTGTGCATCACACGCGATAACACAGAATGGAGTGTACATTACACATGATAACACAGACTGCAGTGTACATCAAACATGATAACACAGGCTGGAGAGTACATCACACGCCATAACACAGACTGGAGTGTACATCACACACGATAACACAGACTGGATTGTACAGCACAAACGATAACACAGGCTGGAGTGTACATCACACACGATAACACAGAATGGAGTGTACATCACACATGACAACACAGCCTACAGTGTACATCACACATGATAACACAGGCTGGAGTGTACATCACACACGATAACTCAGACTGGAGTGTAAATCACACACGATAACACAGACTGGAGTGTACATCACACACGATAACTTAGGCTGGTATGTACATCACACACGATAACACAGACTGGAGTGTAAATCACACATGATAACGCAGAGCGGAGTGCACATCATACACGATAACACAGACTGGAGTGTACATCACACACGATAACATAGGCCGGGATGTACATCACCCACGATAATACAGAGTGGAGTGTACATCACACACGATAGCACAAACTGGAGTTTAAATCATACACGGTAACACAAAATGGAGTGTACATCACACACGATAACAAAGACTGTAGTGTACATTACACACAATAACACAGACTGGAGAGTACATCACACATGATAACACAGACTGGAGTGTACATTACACATGATAACACCGACTGGAGTGTACATCACAAATGATAAAAAAGACTGGAGTGTAATTTACACAAAATAACAGAGACTTGAGTGTACATCACACACGATAGCACAGACTGGAATGTACATCACATACGATAATACAGACTGGAGTGTACATCACACACAATAACACAGACTGGAGTGTACATCGCACATGCTAAAACAGGCTGGAGTGTACATCACACACGATAACACAGACTGGAGAGTACATCACACATGATAACACAGAGTGGAGTGTACATTACGCACGATAACACAAACTGGAGTGTACATCACACACAATAACACAGACTGGCGTGTACTTCACACATGAAAGCACAGACTGGAGTGTATATCACAGACCATAACACACACTGGAGTTTATATAACATAAGATAACACAGACTGGAGTGTACATTGCACACGATAACACAAACTGGAGTGTACATCAAACACGATAACACAGTCTGGAGTGCATATCACATAAGATAACGCAGACTGGAGTGTACATCACAAACGATAACACTGGCTGGAGTGTACATCACACACGATAACACAGACTGGAGTGTACATCACACATGATAACAAAGACTGGAGTGTACATCACACACGGTAACACAGACTGGAGTGTACATCACACACGATAACACAGACTGGAGTGTACATCACACAAGATAACACAGACTGCATAGTACATCACACATGATAACACAAACTGGAGTTTAAATCATACACGGTAACACAAACTGGAGTGTATATCACACACGATAACAAAGACTGAAGTGTACATCACACACGATATCACAGACTGGAGTTTACATCAGACACAATAACACAGACTGGAGAGTACATCAAACACGATAACACAGACTGGAGTGTACAATACACACGATAACACAGACTTTGGTGTATATCACACACGATAACACAGACTGGAGTGTACATTACACACGATAAGACAGACTGGAGTGTACATTACACACGATAACACAGACTGGAGTGTACATCACAAATGATAACGCAGACTGGAGTGTACTTCACACACAGTAACACAGACTGGAAAGTACATCAAAAACGATAACACAGACTGGAGTGTACATCACACACGATAACACAGACTGGAGTGTACATCACACACGATAACACAGACTGGAGTGTACATCACTCAATCTAACACAGGCTGGAATGTACATCACACATGATAACACAGGCTGGAATGTACATCACACATGATAACACAGGCTGGAGTGTACATCACACACGATAACACAGGCTGGAGTGTACATCACACACGATAACACAGGCTGGAATGTACATCGCACATGATAACACAGGCTGGAGTGTACATCACACACGATAACACAGGCTAGAGTGTACATCACACACGATAATACAGACTGGAGTGTACATCACACACGATAACACAGACTGGAGTGTACATCACACATGCTAACACAGGCTGGAATGTACATCACACATGATAACACAGGCTGGAGTGTACATCACACACGATAACACAGGCTGGAGTGTACATCACACACGATAACACAGACTGGAGTATACATCACACAAGATAACACAGAGTGGAGTGTGGATCAAACGCGATAACACAGACTGGAGTGTACATCACACATAGTAACACAGACGGGAGTGTACATCACACGTGATAACACAGACTGGAATGTACATCACACATGATAACACAGACTGGAGTGTGCATCCCACACGATAACACAGACTGGAGTGTACATCACACACGATAACTCAGACTACAGTGTACATCATACATGATAATCCAGACTGGAGTGTACATCACACACGATAACACAGACTACAGTGTACATCACACATGATAACACAGACTGGAGTACACATCACACACGATAACACAGACTGGAGTGTACATCACACACGATAACATAGGCTGGAGTGTACATCAAACACGATAACACAGACTGGAGTGTAAATCACACACGATAACACAGACTGGAATGTACATCACACACGATAACATAGGCTGGGATGTACATCACACACGATAACACAGACTGGAGTGTACATCACACATAGTAACACAGACGGGAGTGTACATCACACGTGATAACACAGACTGGAATGTACATCACACATGATAACATAGACTGGAGTGTGCATCCCACACGATAACACAGACTGGAGTGTACATCACACACGATAACTCAGACTACAGTGTACATCATACATGATAATCCAGACTGGAGTGTACATCACACACGATAACACAGACTACAGTGTAAATCACACATGATAACACAGACTGGAGTACACATCACACACGATAACACAGACTGGAGTGTACATCACACACGATAACATGGGCTGGAGTGTACATCAAACACGATAACACAGACTGGAGTGTAAATCACACATGATAACACAGACTGGAATGTACATCACACACGATAACATAGGCTGGGATGTACATCACACACGATAACATAGACTGGAGTGTACATCACGCAAGATACATAGATACATAGATACATAGAAGATAGGAGCAGGAGTAGGCCATCCGGCACTTCGAGCCTGCTCCGCCATTTAATGAGATCATGGCTGATCCTCCAATTCAGTATCCCGTCCCCGCCTTCTCTCCGTAACCCTTAACCCCTTTTGCCTGTAGAAATACATCTAATTCCCTCTTAAATATATTTAATGAGCTGGCGTACACTGCCCTCTGTGGCAATGAGTTCCATAGGTTCACCACCCTCTGAGTGAAGAAATTCCCCCTCATTTCTGTCCTAAATGGTTTAGCCCTTATCCTTAAATTATGTCCTCTAGTTCTGTTCTCACCCGCCAAGGGAAACATTCCTTCTGCATCTAGTCTGTCTAGACCTGTCAGAATTTTATACACTTCTATGAGGTCCCCTCTCAATCTTCTAAACTCCAGTGTGTACATCCCTAAACTACATAGTCTCTCCTCATAGGTCAATCCCGCCATTCCTGGTATCAGCCTGGTGAATCGCCGCTGCACCCCCTCCATGGCAAGAACATCTTTCCTCAGATGAGGCGACCAAAACTGTACACAGTACTCGAGGTGTGGTCTCACCAGTGCCCTGTACAGCTGCAGCAAGGTATCCCTGTTCCTGTATTCCAACCCTTTTGCTATGAAGGCCAGCATACCGTTTGCCTTCTTGATCGCCTGTTGCACCTGCATGCTCGCCTTCAGTGACTGGTGTACAAGAACACCCAGGTCTCTCTGTACTTCCCCCTCTCCCAATTTATTGCCATTTAAATAATAATTTGCCCTCCCGTTCCTGCACCCAAGGTGGATAACTTCGCACTTGTCCACATTATAGTGCATCTGCCATTTATCCGCCCAATCACCCAGTCTGTCCAAATCGCTCTGGAGCTTCCTGGTCTCCTCCTCTGAGCCCACCCCCCCTCCTAGTTTAGTGTCGTCTGCAAATTTGGAAATGCTGCATCCGACTCCCTGATCCAGGTCATTAATGTAAATTGTGAACAGCTGGGGACCCAGGACAGATCCCTGTGGTACCCCACTTGTTACTGCCTGCCATTCAGAAAATGAGCCGTTTATTCCAACTCTCTGTTTTCTATCTGACAGCCAGTTCTCTATCCACGTCAATACTTTCCCCTTTATCCCATGAGCTTCAATTTTCCCTGCTAATCTTTTATGTGGGACCTTATCGAAGGCCTTTTGGAAGTCCAGGTACACCACATCTACTGGCTCTCCCCCATCTATTTTACCAGTTACTCCCTCAAAAAATTCCAATAGATTAGTCAAGCACGATTTACCCTTTGTAAATCCATGTTGACTCTGTCCTATCCTGTCCCCATTTGCTAAGTGCTCCGCTATTTCATCCTTAATGATGGACTCCAGCATTTTGCCCACAACTGATGTAAGGCTTACAGGTCTGTAATTACCTGCTTTTTCCCTACCCCCCTTTTTGAATAGTGGGGTAACGTTAGCTACCCTCCAATCCATGGGCACTGTTCCCGAGTCTAATGAATTCTGAAAAATCATACTTAGTGCATCCGCTATCTCTAGGGCCACCTCCTTCAGCACCCTAGGATGCATGTTATCAGGCCCTGGGGATTTGTCCGCCTTCAATCCCTTTAGCTTCCTTAACACCATATCCTTAGAGATATTGACTTGCGTCAGTTCCTCCTTTGCAAATGTCCCTATTTTTCCCGATATCCCAGGGAGGTTTTTTGTGTCTTCCTTCGTAAAGACTGACCCAAAGTATGCATTTAGTTGGTCTGCCATTTCCTTATTTCCCGTTATATATTCCCCCGTATCTGACTGCAATGGGCCAACTTTGGTTTTCACCAGTCTTTTCCTCTTGATATACTTATAAAAGCTTTTGGAGTTAGTTTTTATATTTTCCGCCAGCTTGCTTTCGTAAGCTATTTTGCCCCTCTTGATTAAGCCCTTTGTCCTCCTTTGCTCTATCTTAAACTGTTCCCAATCTTCCACAG